>CM031568.1:15455981-15483671 GCA_018467065.1 Ephestia elutella | reverse complement strand
CCATAGTACCTTTTTCAGCAAGGTTGCTTTTGAATTTAATCCATTCTAAAGCCAACCCATTTATTTTGTTGCATTTTTGAAGTCTAGAAAAATTATGTAAGGGAACTTCATGAAAGGCAAAACAATTAACAACCCATGCAAAGCCCAAGCGGACACGCTTACAAGTTTGTTAATAAAACAATAAACGACAGGTCTTTTTAGGACATTTTAATGAAGGGACAATTTAAGAAAGTTAAATTTTAAATTTCAGGTAAATTTTGGGAAAGGGACAATTTGAAACTACAGGGGAAATTTTGAGAAAGGGACATTATGGGCCACAACTAATCAAGGCACATCTACCAATTTAATGTGGGGAAAATATCAATAATAACTACTACTTTATTATGCAGTAGTAGTAGGTAGTCGTCGACGGATAATCAAGATAAACTTAAATAAATTTACACAGACAGCGCAATAACATTTTACCAATGTTTGTCCACTTAGGTAGGTCTACGTAAGGCTTGTTGCCAAAGGACGTATATAACTAAAATTAACGACAAGTACCTATACAAAAGACAGAAAAAGGAAACTTTATACAATAGCGATGTATAAGCACGTTATGATGAGGGAACACACGTAAAACATTGTTTCTCGTAATCATAATGGACATAAAGAAACAATTTCGGAGTTGCGTTAAAGCAAAACAAAGACACATTTACCTCTTCTAAAGCGTTGATAGTTTGCCGGCATTGTGGCATACGCGAAACAAATGTAGATGTAGTTGGTGAACTGTAGTCATCTCGAGTTTCCTCAATAAATTCACCGATACCAATAAGACCCGGCATTGTGAACACAATCACTCACGTTTCACTTCTGTAAAAATTCTTTCACATTCGTCTATAATATCACTAAATACAGTAAACGAACGATAAAACCGAAATCGAGCACATTGTCACCTGCAAAACACTTCTGCGCAAATAAAAACAATTTCGCATCTAAACGCTGAGCTCAAAACTCAAACCCATCCACATCCATTTCTCTTGTGACAAATGAAGGTACTGAACTGAATTGATTGAATGAAAACTGCCTGCATTTCTGTTCTGCACCGGAAGTGACTGTGAACTGAATGAAATGTGAAGGTGATTTCGTTCCTGTAGATAAAAATCTGTAATCTCGCGTATAATGCTGGCACCACACATCGCTATTTGTGTTCGCGTATTTGTCTTATTCGCTCAAATACGACGATGTGAAGAGGCTCTGTTCGTCTATATTTGCCTATTCTTCACGAACAAGACGAATACGCGAATACACGAACACCCCGATCCGCCGCTTGTCGGTTTTTTGCCATATATCAAAGGATTGCGAATATGCCGAATATGTTCGTTTGCCGTCCACACATCGCTCGCCCAGTAGTGAGCGGTGCGCGACAACGACGGACGTGTTTGTTTACTTAGTTTATTTCATAGATTTATTTACAGCTCGATCGCGCCAAGATGGATTGGTCAAATGACATGGTCATGAGATTTTTAGAATATTATCAAATGTATCCCTGCATATGGGACCCGCAACATGCATCTCATAAAAACAGAAGCAAAGTTATTGACGCATGGAATAGTATTAAGAAGAGCCTGGAATATACAGGCACTATAAAAGAGCTTAAAAAATAGCGAGATTCTTTGATGGCTGCATCCATACTAATATTATAAATGCGAAAGTTTGGATGTGAGTTTGTGAGTTTGTGAGTTTGTGAATTTGTGAGTTTGTGAGTTTGTGAAGATGTTTGTTACTCAATCACGCAAAATCTACTGGACGGATTTCGATGAAATTTGGTACAGAGGTAGATAATGACCTGGAATAGCACATAGGCTACTTTTTATCCCGGGAAAAAGCACTGTTCCCGTGGGAAATTCACGCGGGCGAAGCCGCGGGCAAAAGCTAGTATTTAATATAAATGAATTGTTAACATCCACCAGCGCCTTCTCCGTGGTCTTTTGACGACTTTGTTTTTATGTTCGCATAACATATACTGGTAATTGACTCATTGGAAATAATAAGCCGCTGCTGAAGTCAACACGTCCATCTTTGCGTTCGATGCGTTTCTACTATAGCAAAAATATTCGTATATGTTCGGCATATTCGCTATTCATGAACGATGTGTAGACGGTGTATTCGCTATATTCGGACTTCGACACGAAATATAGTGAACAAAGCCGAACAAAAACGCGAACACCGAATAGCGATGTGAAGCGCCAGCATTAATGCTGGCACCACACATCGCTATTCGTGTTCGCGTATTTGTCTTATTCGCCCAAATACGACGATGTGAGGAGGCTCTCTTCGTCTATATTTGCCTATTCTTCAACATATATACTGGTAATTGGCCCGATGGAAATAATAAGCCGCTGCTGCAGTCAATACGTCCATCTTTGCGTTCGATGAGTTTCTACTATAGCAAAAATATTCGTATATGTTCGGCATATTCACTATTCATGTACGATGTGTAGACGGTGTATTCGCTATATTCGGACTTCGACATGAAATATAGCGAACAAAGCCGAACAAAAACGCGAACACCGAATAGCGATGTGAAGCGCCAGCATAATGTTTTATAATATTGTTAAAAAAAAAATATTTTAACATCATTAAATATAACGTCTTTTATTATAATAATAATATATTATATTTTATAATATTAGTAGTTTTTATAGTTCGTAAAATGGCAACAAAAAAATAAATAGTGACAAAGACAATGACGGAGCTGTCACGAGGTATGGCCCATTTCGCTATATTTTGTTAAAAATATTGTTTTTTCATAGATTTAATTAAAATAAATGGTATGTATTATTATCTCCATTTGTTATATATTTGTTTAACTAAGTAAGGTTGTATATCCAGTGTTAAACGATGTATACGCGTACTAATTTACCCTTGCAAATACCTGATAACAAATCATTATTGTTATCTAATGTAATTTATGCTAACTATAAAATTCAACGTTATTGGATAAAATACTGAGAATAACTATCTTAATTATGATCTTATCTCAATAAAATGACAGTTTTCCTTAGATCGAGACTCTTGGAAGGAGAGAGGCCTTGTAGTCCGGTCATTCTATGTAATCAATGTATGGGGAAGAAAAACTAATTCATAAAGTTTTGAAACTTGTGTGACATATACCTTCGGTTGTGGTGTTCAACGCTCACTACCCTCCCCTGCCCTCCCCCTGACGCTACTCCCCCCTTTACTCTGAAATGTGTCCCCTTTACCGGTTTTTTCACTTTTTCTCGAAAACTATTATAGATACGAAAAAGGTGTCAAAGGCAAAGATGATCCTTATTAAATTCTTAATAAAATATGTTCCATGTCTTATTTTGATAGACTTGATGGTTTACGAGCTAAAAGTTGTGTTTGGGGCACATGGGGATAAAATGTACGTAAAAAAGGAGTATTGTTGCAGTTTTACTATTATATCTCGAAAAAGACCCAGAATTTCGAAAACATAGTGCTATTGAAAGTTTTAGAGCATTAAATTCTGCGTTTAATGGAACTAAATACATATATTTTGGACCACTCTGTCCTATATACTAGTGCTCATCGAAATTGCACAAATCCCACAGATATTTTAAATGCGAAAGTTTTGATGTATGTTTGATCCTCAACTACGCAAAATCTACTGGACGGATTTCGATGAAATTTCATATACTGCTAGAAAAATACTAGATATAGCACATAGGGTACCTTTTATCCCCGAAATTCCTACTGGAGTAGGGCCCCGAGGCGCAGCTAATATAGCATTTTTCATAGGTATGGAAAACTTGCTACGCCCGGGCTCCGCTCAGTTAGGAATTTTGGGATAAAAATTATCTTATGTGATTTTTCAAGTCTTTCTCTATTTGTGTACTAAACTTCGTCGAGATCCGTCCAGTAGACTTCGTGTGATTGAGTGACAAAAATTTCAAGTTTGTATGGGAACTTCATCATTTATGATAATATACTAGATTCGCCCCGAGGCTTCGCTCCTGTGAGAATTTCAGAAAAAAAGTAGATTATATGCATTTTTAGGTTTAACTCTACTTGTGTACAAATTTTGTTGAAATATGCCTGGTAGATTTTGTGTAATTGAATAACAAACATACATCCGAGACATCCAAACGTAAAAATATGTATGTTTGTTACTCAATTATACAAAATCTACCGAGCATATTTTGACGAAAATTAGTAGACAGTAGAGTTAAACCTAAAAATGCATATAATCTACTTTTTCTAAAATTCTCACAGGAGCAGAGCCTCGGAGCACATCTAGTATATATTATCATAAATGATAAAATTCCCATACAAACTTGACATTTTTGTCACTCCAATCTGCGAAATATACTGGACGGATCTCGATGAAGTTTAGTACACAAATAGAGAAAGACTTAAAAAATCACATAAGATAATTTTATCCCGAAATTCCCAACTGAACGGAACCCCGGAGCGTAGCAAGTTTTCCATACCTATGAAAAAATGCTATATTAGCTGCGCCTCGGGGCCCTACTCCAGTAAAATTTCGGGATAAAAGGCACCTATGTGCTATTCCCGGTATGTTTCTACCCGTGAACTAAATTCCATCAAAATCCGTCCAGTAGATTTTGCGTAGTTGAGTATCAAACATACATCTAAATTTTCACATTTACAATATCTGTGGGATTTGTGCAATTTCGTTGAGCACTAGTATTGGACCGAGTGGTCTAAAATATATGTATTTAGTCCCATTAAACGCAGAATTTAATGCTCTAAAAACTTTTAATAGCACTATGTTTCGAAATTCTGAGTCTTTTTAGATATAATAGTAAGAAACTGCAACAATACCCCTCTTTTTAGGTACATTTTCACAACATGTGCCCCATATACAACTTTTAGCTGGTAAACCGTCAAGTCTATCAAAATAAGACATGGGACATATTTTTATTAAGAATTTAATAAGGATCATCTTGTCTTTGACACCTTTTTCGTATCTATAATAGTTTTCGAAAAAAGTGAAAAAAAACCGATAAAAAGGACATTTCAGAGTAAAAGGGGGCTAGCGTCGGGAAGGCGAGGAAGAGTAGTGAGCGTTGAATTACACCACAACCAGAAGGTATATGTCACACAAATTTCAAAACTTTATGAATTAGTTTTTCTAAAAACATAGAATGACCGGACTATTGGCCAGTATGTACTGGGACATTTATGGCTAGGTATTTAATAAAATGACAGTTTTCCCTGACTTTCAGAAATTGGAGAAGTTTGGTCAAGACTATTTGACCATCGCCCGTTTCTAAACGGTGAAATTAAGTTTATGCTCAAAGAATTTGAGGTATAGTTTCCACAGACTGCTGTTTGCAGAATAAAAAAGATTTTTCTATGCACTTGATTTTTATTCTATTTGTAATCTATAAAGATTACAACTTACAACTTTTGTAAGCTTTAATCATTGCTATTATTTTTTTACAGGAAAAAAGAGGAGATCGTGAAGTAGAGAATCTTTTCTCAATTCTTGAGAAGCTAACGGAAATCAAGGATAATCAAGTGGACAAAATAAAGAAAAGTGGAGAACCAGCTTTGCCTCTGTTGACTGAGAAATTGGAACAGGCATTGCAGCTTTGTGAAGAAGTTGAAAAGGAATACATTGATATTCAGAAGGTAATAAATAGTGTGGTTTGCTTTTCTTTTTAATAAATTACTGAAAAATGTAAGCCAACAGCTCTCACTTAGTTTGGGTGAAACTAAAGTAAAGTATCCAGAAGAAAATTAAAAATCATCATCAAACCATGATTAATATTATAGTGAAATTGTGTGTATTGAAGCAATGCATAGTGTCCTTTTTATGTATCATTGTGTTCAAATAATTTATTTCTAATTGTGGTTCTAGATAATAGTAGTTCATTATAACTTAATATTAATAATTTGTACAATACCTTTTTTGCAGCTAAGTGAACAGAAAAAGATTGGAAAACCGAGAGAAGAGACAGAAAGAATGGGATCAGTTCATTGATGATATGAACTTTAAATGCAAAAGAATTGACAACGCATTTGAGGAAAAGAAGAAGAGCTTAGAGATCTATATGCAGACTTGAATCACAAATTAAACATTGCAAACAAGTAGCTATGGATTTAAAAGGATCTCTCATTGACACTAATGTCAGAATCTATCCTTCTAAGAAGCTAAAAGATTTCATAAAAACCATATCAGTTAATAGAGCAACACCATATAATATTGCAAAAATAGCTAAAGTGAAGATTTTACTGCACAAGATTTAACTGAATGTGTATTAAAACCAGTGGACTATGAATTAAATAAAAAAGATATTGAAAAAAATTCATAAAATCAAAAACATTTTAAAGAGTGATGAAGCTACTAATGGTGAAAAGACAGAGGTTGATCAGAACAAGAAAAATGAAGAAAGTATTGTAAATCACAATATTACAAAAGAAAAATGCAAAAAAATAACTGATGACAAAAATGAAAATTCTGAATCTGATAAAGAAAAAAATAACAAGAAATCTGATGATCAAGAACAGATTAAAAAAGATGAGCAATATTTAGTTACTGCAGATATTGACTGGCTTTACGTATATCTTAAAGAGAGAAAGGGGTAAAGGAGATAAGGATGTCC
This sequence comes from Ephestia elutella, assembly GCA_018467065.1. Taxonomy (NCBI): domain Eukaryota; kingdom Metazoa; phylum Arthropoda; class Insecta; order Lepidoptera; family Pyralidae; genus Ephestia; species Ephestia elutella. The sequence goes on along the minus strand of CM031568.1, from coordinate 15,477,054 downwards.
CATTTTTACACGTTTTACTTGAAGGTGTAGATGTTATAATGCCTGACAACAAATTGATAAAGAGGAATCCAGTTCTTGAGGAGAGATGTGTAAAATTAAGAGCTCAGCAGCAAGCAAGGGAGTATAGAAAGATGACAAAGGCCGTAGATAATGTGAGGGTTAATTTCCCTGAAGACAGTATATCCTATCAGTGTAAGTGTTTTCAATAAATTATAAATTCCTTATTGTATTTAAAACTGATTATGTAAGCTGGTATGCTTTTTTTATTTGTAACTAGCTTTTGCCCGCAGCTTCGCCGCGTGGATTTCCACGGAAACTGCTTTTCCCAGGATGTAAGGTATCCTATGTCCTTCTCCGTACTTCTAACTATGTGTATTCAAAATTTCAGGAAGATTAATTCAGTAGATGGAGCGTGAAGAGGTAACAAACAAACCAACAAACAAACAAACTCACTTTCGCATTTATAATATTAGTTAGGATGGTTCTTTGGCAAATTCCTGGTAAGCTTATACTTATTATGGGACTATCGCGACTTTTCTTCTTCACTTGAAAGGCAGTGGTAAATTAACTAAACTAAAAGTGAATCATATCTAATGTTGTAAAAATAATTTCATTTGAATTTCATCATCTTTTACTATGTCCCAAACTAGTTCAACTGTGAATGACACTAATCATGTGTTTATTTTCAGTGAAACAACTAAACCGCCAACTCATTGCCATTGGCCAATTTATATTGTCCATTTTTGCTGGATTTCTTTTTGGATTCAAAGGAGTGGAATGGATGATAGGTGAATTGGATTTTGGATTCCGTTTGCTTCTTGGTGTCATGTGTGCTGTAATAATTTCTATTGCTGAAATCTACTTCCTTGCCAAAAAAATGAATGAAGAATTAGATATACCAAAAACAGTCCAACTTGGAGGACCAACAAAGTTTGCTGAAGAACCAACATGTCATGGACATAAAATAAGTAAATTTGAGAAGGAACACATGGATTAGCCAATAGGGAAGATTCTTAGAGTTTTTCTTTTTTTTGTTATATTTTAATTTAATACAATAAGGTATTATATAGTTTATTTCTAAATAATATTAGAAATGTAATAAATTGAGTGACTTCCAACGGCCCCGGCGGGCCCGGATTTTGCGTTGACGGGGCCGTTGGAAAAATTTTTTTACCAACGGCCACGGCGTGTTTATTAAATGGGACGGATAGCATAAAAAAATATAGCATACGCTCCGGTAGTGTTTAAAGGGGGGAAAATTGTGTAGTCCGGTAGTGTTTATAATTGTGAATTATTTTGTAGACCTTAAATATGAAATGAAATTAAAAAGAGTTTGTATGTAACAATCAGTTAATAATACTTTAATTAGTTATAAACTGTTTACGGATATAAATACAACAGAGACAGTAAGATATTTAGTAGTTGACAGTTTGTTATCTTAATACTTGTACTATTATGTGTCATAATCTTAAACAAACATCATGTATTTTATTTTCTTATATATATGATTGTTGATACCTAGTTGAAATTTATTTTTTATCAACAATAAAAAGTGATTTTTACATACAAACTCGAAATCCGCAATCGCAATCAAAACGCAAAATCCGGGCCCGCCGGGGCCGTTGGAAGTCACTCAATAAATTTATAAATTGGCACTGCAGACACCGCACGCTAACTGTTTGGAAATGGGCTCTTTTTCATTGTGGCAAAAGGCACAAATCTTGCGCTGCGGGCTGTTCAATAGTTTTACCACAATATTGTATGTATCTTAGGGAATAAAACTATTGCATATCACAAACATTTCTTTATTACCGACGTACAAAAATACAGGGGAAAAAATCCCTGACGAACCCTCCCTTCACTCGCACTGAGCCTTCACACCAGTGAGAAATAAGTTTGTGAATGATGAATAGGTACTAAGACTTCTCCTATCATTATAATGATATTAATGCGGAACTCACGCGCATAGTTAGGCCAGGGCTTGCTAACCTGGTTAAAATTCTAAACCAGCTCACTCGATGCGCCATACATTTAAAAAAAGAGCGTTTTAAATCAGTTACGGTTGAGCAAAACCATATATTATTTCTGGTTATGTTCAAAGCGCGATATCATTTCAGTTCCTGTTCAAAATACCGGAAAGACCCAAAACATTTCGCTCTTTTCGACGATCGTGTTCTATCTCGCTCTAACTATGATTATTTCTCACTCTCGCTCGATATAAATCTAACCAATCTACACGTTGAGACTTGCAAATGCGTAAGTGAGATAAAACGCTGAGCGATATACCCGTCCTTGTTACTCGCCCGCGCGGGATTAACCAGGTAATTTCCGCTCGCGAGACCGATTCAAAAGGGTTTTCACTCCGATCGTAATGGCCCGAGCGTTACTGCGTAACCAGGTCAAAACACTTATTTTTTAGGTTTTTTATTAACCGGTTTCAAGCCCTGAGTTAGGCAGGTCCGCAGACTAGTTTACTTACTGAGCAAGCAATATAGATGTTTTTAGTGGAAAAGGATCCTAAAGTTAAGTAGGAATGGAAATGAGCTAAATTGGTTACCTGTATATCGTAGTACGATGTACATGTTTGCAAAACTTGTATTTTTTTATTTATGTACTTTGCACATTTGTGTTACCATCAATCATACCAAACACCTGATTGGCCAGTACGGAACAAACTGGCTGTGATGTGACAGGCAGACAGACGCACGTTGCGCAAGAGTGATCCTACAAATATAGGTATGGTTTCGTTATTTTTTGTACGGAACCCTAAAAATAAAACAAGGTTTAAAACAATGGCTCGTTTACACAGTGCGAGCTACTGACTAGACAGTACGCAGCTACTTGCATTGTTTAGTATGCCAGTAGCTCGGCTCGCCTTAGCTGTTCTGTTATACAATAATAGTAGCTGTCCAGTCTCAAGCGAGTTGTCGCAATGTCGAGTCAACATGTTTTTATTAAAAAATAAACTGTAATACAATCTATGACCACAACCACAATATTATGTGTCGAATTAGAAAAACTATACTTATAAAAAATACAAAAAAAGAGAAGTAGAAAAGGGTTTGGGTAAGAGATTGGATGGCAAGAAGATCTTCCGGGGCAACATGTACCATTTTTAATGATACAGCTGAGCAATATGTTCTAAAGATGCTTTTCTCATATCCCTCTTTTTGTAATTTTTATCAAAACAATTCCAAAGGTTTTCTTGTTCTCTGTAGAGATTCATGAATCTAATATTATTATTTGAAGACCATCTATCCGCAGCCTTTTTAAATGCAAAATTAAATAAACGCGCGTAGGCACACCCGCGGCGCGGCGCGGCGGGTCGGCGCGGCAAGCTACTGCCGAACGCGTCCAAATGGTGCGAGCGACGTCCGAGCTACTGCCATGTGCGAGATAAGATAGGTACCACAGATTTATAAATAGTTACTTCGTAACAGATACTAAAGCGAAAATCCCTACGCTATAATAACCTACAAAATCTTAATAATAATACCAGCTGTTTGGAGCGAGAAGAAATGTACCATAAGTTCGCACGCAGAGAGTTGAGATTGTTTTGCCCGCCGCGCGAACCGCGTCCTCAAGCGAATGTGCCAGGGTTGTGCCTATGATGATTTTGGTAATAAAACGAATGTTGGTGAAAAACAATTATTTTTCATTCGTTGATCAAATATGTTTCAGTTTAATAAAATGATAGGTGCATTTTTTTCCCTCCCTTAATTATTAAACTTTATTGGCGAAATATCTGAAACTGCGTAAATAATTTTAATAAGTAATCAAAAGGGAAACAGGAGCAAAGCGGAGGTGAATTCGAAAAAAGCAAAAGATTTAAAATATTTTTTTTTTTATAGTCAGCGCGGCAAATGTGACGTGCGAGCACTCAGGCGAGCGTGCGGCAACGGCAACCCTGGGCAATTCACTGTCGGTCGGTTGTATCGTCTCCGATACGCGAAGCCGATAGGCATATAACGCGTGGCCTTGAGCGAGTGACGAAACTGTCATGCGAGCATGCGAGTGAAAACAAAAATTGTTGAAGTAAGTCGGATGCCAGCTACTGTCCAACTCGCACGTGCGAGTTACTCGTAAGATATGTCAATACGTTGCGAGTTACTGCACTGCAGCTACTCGGCAGGCTGACTCGCATGCTAGCTCGCACTGTGTAAACCAGTCATAAGAACATAACCTTTTCATAGTAGCATCGATAAAATATTACTACTTTAGTAATATTTTATCGATGCTACTATGAAAAGGAATAGTAAGGATAGGGATAGTAGGTATAATTCTTTGGTTTATAAACTTTAGTCAGAAAAATTTAGAAGAAATCTCCTCGGCTCGGCGCAAAAGGGATTTGTGCGCAAACTAAATAGAGATTTGTGTACAAGAAACCAACAAATCCCCTGCGTAGAGGACTTATAGAATCATAGAGCTAGGTACCTACGTCCTGAATATAGAAGATAACTGAGATCTAGGGGATTTGTACCTATGCTAAGTTTGCCTATTAAAAAGTAACATTATTTTCTTAATATCCCTGGATGATGAGACGATAGATTACGGAAGATAATAAAGAGAGAGAATATTAGAAGTTAGAAGGAATTATTCTTTTGCATGTCTTTGCCATATTAATTTATTTTTAGTATGGATGCGTTTTAATCACAGACATATAATAATAGTAAGACTTATATTTAAAAAAAAAAAATATTTCTGTACAAATAATTACCTAGCAGCTTTATTAGCATGCTATTTTGTAAAAAACTTTTCAAATCATAATAAAAATATGTTTTGATCTACATAATGTGAACTTTTTATACTGTAATTTAATTTATTTCTTTATATGTAAATTAAATTAATTTAATAGGCATGTCAATATACAGCAACAAGTAGATTTTTAAAGAAATCAGGAACGCATGCATAACTCGAAAGTTTAGTTTCGAACCCGGAGTGACATTTGAAAAGTCATTCATTTCGTTCGTGTTTTGACAACTTTTGTGATGCATTGCACAATATTAACTGCGCTGCGAATTATTTTCTTCTCCAAAGTTCTCTGTCGATGATTCATATTATTTTCAAGTCCTACTTAAGCTGTTGGTCTGCCGCGTAATAACATCATTTTATGTTTACATTGCTGTGTACGAGACGTGTTGCATTTCTTTTGGTGTTTATTTCATAATAAGTGATTGATTTGTGCTAAAGCTAAACTGCTAATCGAAGGTAAGCTTTTTGTTGAGTACTTACTTATTGGAAATAGTTGAAAATGTAATTAAATACCTAATTATTTTTTTACATCATAGTATCATTGTTTATATTATAATAAATATGCGAAATGGCCTCCCATCGGAGTGTACCTACTTTGCATTATTTACAAGGCTATTTACTTTTTGTTTACCAATCTCCTACTTGTAAATGAATGAAGTTCATGAAAGGTCTCAAATACCTGCCTAGGTACCTATTTGTTTTATACCATCTCTGTTGTAGACATATTTTAGTAGAACAATATGGTTGACTTGATGTTGCTGTATCATATTATTGATAGATATTGCACAATGAATTTTGTAATGACAAAAGCCTTTTCTAAAGGAGATTTTGAATTAAAACGAACTTTAAAAAAAGAAAGAAAAAATATTTCCAGTATGATTAAATTATTAAAGTTATTATAATATTGTTGCATAAGATAGTTTTGTTTCCTACTGAGAAATACTAACTAAGTAATATTTTTATTAATCTTTTTCTAGCCATGGATGATCTAGTAGCATACAAAGTTTATACATTCTGGACAGAGGGTGGGAAGCCTGAAGTCCGTAGGTTCGGAATCGAGAAAAGTGTTGTCACCAGTTTCCAATACCTGAAAGCAAAGCTGCAGGATGTATTCCCTGGACTCAAGACAAGAAGTTACACTGTATCCTGGAAGGGTATGTACCTATTCTGTTTAGAAATTTACAATAGAAAAAAACTGCTTGCATCTAATTAGCATTACCACATCAGATATAATGGTTTCATAAGGCTCATTTTTGAATATTTAGGAAATTGAGAAATAGAATATATTCTGATTCATTAAAGTGGCCAGTATTAGACCCCATATTATTGTTTTTTTAAATCTGTCTTTACTTTCTATTATGTTATTGTAATGTTATACAGATAAAGATTTGTTAGTGACTGACAATATAGTTGGAGTGGTGGCTAAATGACTTGCCACTTTTCACATACACCATCTTGAATATAATTTACTCCATGTATAAGATTAATTAATTCAAATTATAATCTTTTACAGACTACTTAGTTTGCTGTTGCTTGTTTATTAAATAAATCAATTAATTAATAAGTATTTTTTATGATTATTTTTTCATTAAATTATCATAATTTAGTAAGTACTTTTATAGTGCCTCGTAATTAATACAGCTTATGCACATTAAAAAAAATATGTTTTAATTTGTTTTTTGCTTGTTTCAATTCACTAGATGAAGAAGATGATGACATCACCATTTCATCAGACGAGGAAGTGATTGCGGCTTTGACTGCAATCACCCCAGTTTCGAACATCATCAAGCTGTTTGTCTATGTTAGGGATGATGAGAAAAAAGATGATGATGATGTTGAAGTCTTGATTACCACTCATACTGATGGATTAAATGGTAAGTTACACTATTATTGTTTTCTTTTCCTTCCGCAGTTTCTGGTTATCTTTTTTCTGGTCAGGTGGGTCACATGCCTGATTGCCTTCTTAATATTATAAAAAAAGGTTAATTTAATAGTGTGTTGTGTCTGTGTGTGTGGAGATGACGTGTGTATCTGCATTTATAATTATGGCCTCATGAACTTAACTCTGAAGCTGTCTTGGGTTGTTTACCTACATGTGGTTAAATAGCAATAACAACAGAGTTCTAAACAAATTTGTATTTACTTACCTTTGCCTTATTTTGAATATGCACATACATACAATTTTTTCTATACATATAGGTCCTATATAATTTCCATCTTATAATGGTTATAGGACATGGAAAATGACACTTGGATATTTATTAAAGGACATTCTCTGCATACTTGGTGGAGGGTGATCAATAAAACAAATGTTTTTGATATCAGTCTTTCTTTAGAAATAACATGGATACTTATGCAACAAAGCAGTTTGAGTGTGTAATAAACTAATATTATAAATGTGAAAGTTTGTCTGTCTTTTACGCTTTCACTGCTAAACCACTGAACCAATTTTAATGAAATATGGTATGGATTTGGTTGAAGACCTGAGGTCAAACATTATCATCTGCCTTACTTTTTCCCATCATCTGGGATCGGCGCAAAATGTCCTTTCTCCCCATAATAAACCTGAGGTCAAATAGAGGCTACTTTATTCAAAATCAACCCACAATGGGCTGCAATGAAGGGTGAAAGTCTGTATGAAAAAATACTTTAGACATGAATTTAGCTGCGGGGAGAGCCGCGGGAAACAGCTTGTTAATATGTTGCTGTAGTTACATACCTACCTATTTACTACATATTATGAAGGTACAAATATAATGTATATTAGTACATCGCATCATGCACTAGTAACTTTGCTGGTAACTGACCTACCAAGGTCGAATACTGTACCTGTTTCATGTTTTTAAAATCTTTATGATGAGATAATAACATACTATTTTTACGCATTTTAAGCTTCGGATATGAATATAATTCTATTAATATTAATAGCCTGTGCCTATACTAATAATACATTTTTAAAATAATTAGTGTCTAAACAGGCTGATATGCTATGACTAACCAACAGATTATTATGTATTCTGTGCCAACAGATCTTTATCAAATTGGGGAATACCCTAAATAATAAATAGCAGATAAAGTATTCAGTTATTTATACAAGTAGCACCAACATGATTAATCTTTTGCCAATCTTATTCTTGCCAACCGAGCAAACTGAATTTAAAAATAAAATCTTTATTCCAGCTGCAATGGGGCCAGAGAACATGGTCCATTACGGAGTGACCTGTGACGGCTGCGATCACGAAGTGGTCGGGTTCCGCTACAAGTGCATCTCCTGCGATGACTACGACTTGTGTGCTGCGTGCGAGTCGAACGGCTTGCACAAGGAACACTGCATGTTGCGTATGAGCCAGCCCACTCTGCCGGTGAGGACTTTATAACTATTTTTTTCATGATTCAATGTTTTTTCTTGATTGTACTTTAGGTAGATAGATATAAGATTTATTCTCAACCATTTACATTTTGTAAAGAAAGCATACAACAGTAACAATACAAACAACAACAACAATACAGTACTTTGGCTTTGAGATTCTGCTATTTTGGTTTTGTAACGTTTTAAGAATCTCATATTTTGGAAATATGCGAATAAAGGATCTAAATACCTAGGAAATATTTAAATAAGAAATCATGCGAGATTATTTGGGACCTCGCCATTGATCTAGTCTAGATTCTTCTATCTAATTATTATCTTCGTATATGTTGTTATTGCACGCTTCATAACGCGAAGCGGTTGTGCACTATTCTCAACTGATGAAAACACACGTCACCGAAAAGCTAATGGAGGCTATCGCGTTTCAATATTCCACCAGTTGTCAGCATCTATAAGTTAAGTTCAGATATCCTTCAGATGGTACAAAACTGAGAAAGATTCTCCGTCCTCGGGCAAGATTGTGGTCAAGAGCAAACCCATCTTTATAAAAAAAAAATATTGACTTTCTCAGTGTTGTAAAATGTGTCAAATTCAAATGACAGTATTGTACCACTGACAGTAAAACCGTAAAAAACTATAACCCTCATTGAAACATGTTCACAGCGCACCATGATCAAAGCGGCTATCAAGCGCTCTCGTCACTTCCTGAAGTCGGTGGTGGGGAGCCCTATTGGGGAGGACTGCGGGTACAAGAGGCACCGCCGCGGGAGGAGCGGGGAGAGGAGGCACTGCGGGAAAGGCGATGGGGGGCACGGAGGTCACGGGGGCCATGGGGGTCACGGAGGTCACGGGGGCCATGGGGAACACCCCCATGATCATAGGTAATATTCTTCTTCTTTTCGTGTGTTAAGTAATTATTACATAATTTTTTTGTGGAAAATTAATATCTATTAAATTTCTTTATTCGCCCCAGGGCTTCGCTCACGTGGGAATTTCGGGATGAAAAGTTCCCTATGCGCTATTCCCGCCATTTTTCTACTCGTATTCCAAATTTCATTGAATTCCGTCCAGTAGACTGCGCGATTGAGTCACAAACATCCTCACAAATTCACAAACTCACATCCAAACTTTCGCATTTTTATTATTAGTATCAAAAAATACACATACATTTTGGAATAATTGATGATCATTTTGTGCATTTTGTTACTTGAACTGTTGAAATTTGGTACATTTAAAATAAGAAAATTATTTATTTCACATTACTCCAATGACGCCACTTAGATTTTTTTTTTTAAAAACATAATTATTTTGTCTCAGGGACCATCACCACCGTCGCCAGCGCACCAGCTGGTTGGACACCTTCGCTACTTACATGAATGAGTTTGCCAACTTGGCTGGCGATGTGCCCATTGACCTGACCGGAGAACCTAAGAAGGACGCCCAAGCCCAAGCTTCCAAAGAAGCGAGCACATCGACCGCTCCACAGCCAGAAAAACCCCAAACGGGAAATCCCCAAGCCAATGCCCAAGAAAATGCACAAAATTCCACTCGAGCCAACCCGGAGCAAGCTGGCCAGAATACTCCGAATACCTGCCCATTCTTCTTACCCAATGTCAACGTCCAAAACATCCAAAAACTTGTGGATATGTTCATCAGTGGAGGCCTCAATGCCAACGACCTGAGTGCCTTTTTGCGTGAGCAAGCCAATGCTTATGCCAATACTGCAAGTGCTTCAGCCAATGCGGCTACTTCAGCCAATACGGCTACTTCAGCCAATACGGCTAATGAAGACGTAGAGATGGGTCAGGCCACGCAGACTGCCCCTGAACCTGATGTGCCCGTAGTGTCATCTGAACCCTCGAATAACGGTGAAACTCATAATAGAGATGCCTCGCCTGATAAAGTCGATGGCTGGACTGTGATTTCTAAGGACAAAGGTAATGTTTAGATGTATTTCCTTTTTTAAGTAAAATAAATTTATCACCTTACCATAGCTATAGGAGTTACATAAATGAAACTTCTTTTGTCCAGTAAAGTATTAAGACAGGATAGAACATATGAAGTTTTTTAAAAAGTAAATATGATCTATATTACGAATTTTCCGCGATGGACTTGATTTTTCTGCTTGAATAAATTAAAATCCTAACCGATGCAATAATGGAAACTTCAAAAACAAGTCTTACAACAAAAACAAACTTATTCTTGAAAGGCATCACTCTTATGGTGCACTTGTCCTGTCCATGGGCAGCGGCACAGATTATATAATACCCGCCGATTATATATAGCAGCGGTGATCACTTACCATCAGGTGACCAGCTAGCTCGTTCGCCGTGCCCGTCCAATGTTATAAAAACAAGCTAATTATTTAAAAAAAAAACACGACAACTCACATATCCTATGTACTCGAGGAATGCAAGGAATCTAAAAATACCTTTCACATCAAATCTGTTAAGCCGTTGAGGACTTATGGTGGAATTAAGAAACTTACATACATACACACATACTGGTCCAAAACTATATAATTATAGCCGTTTCGACTCGATAAGAAGAAGAACATGAACCCTGAAAACATAACACTCCTTTTTTGGTCAGTTGTGTAAAATAGATAATCTCTCTCAGCCGAAAGACGTCCACTGCTGGACAAAGGCCTCCCCCAAGGATTTCCATAACGACCGGTCCTGCGCAAAATAGATAATAATAATATGAAATTTGTATCAGATTTGGAGGAAGCCTGTGCCCCAGCGCCCATCGGCTTCAATTTGCCAGAAGAGTTCCAAGAGCGCGTCCAGATATCCCAACGCCAGAGCTTGTATCCTCCGCTCAATACGGCCACCGCTGGTAATTATACATCACTAAAATAACTGCCATTTCATAGCATCAAAGGGCTCATGCGCAAAATGTCGCTTTCGCGAAACGTCCTCTAGTCGCAATATGCCTCTTTCGCAGAATTCTGCGAAAAAATCATCAAAGTAATGTCATTACATAGGTTCATTTATGTGTTGGGTGACAACTAAAGCTTTCATATTTTTCAAGTATAGAAGTTATATTTATCTCTAAAAGTGATCTTGGTGATTTTCTAGCAATTTTCTTGATTATCACTTTCTCTAGCCCCGTGTAGGTGTCCTGGAGGCCCGAAATACAGGTTTAACCCAGTTTAGGCTCCAGTCCACCTCCCAATACATATTCATGTATTGTGTTGTAAGGGAAAATATTTTTTTTTCATTTAATTTCATTATGACACACGGACACGACTATACATACAAATGTTTTAAAGTAATTTTCTAAAACTATTATCACTGTCTCGCTATGTGTGTTTAGATTCTTTAGATAGAGATGTCTGCTTGAAATCACATTTGAATACTCGGGTGATAGCATTTCATTTGTGTGTGTGTTGTCAAATCATTCACACAGTCACGTTAACGTCTAGTGTTGAATCCCAAAGAGCCGGAGCTCTCGACAGTGGCGCCATCGGCCCCGCCAGCGCAGTTCCCACCGGCCCAGGCCCCGCTGGCCCCACAAGCCCAGGCCCCGCTGGCCCCGCCAGCCAAGGCCCCACAGGCCCCACAAGTCCAGGCTCCACCTCAACCGCAGCCACAGCCCCGCCAACGTCATCCTAGTAAGTAACTTGTCCTAATTCGTTTTTACTCTGTTCAACTTATTTTCAACTGTCTTCAAAAACCAAAAAGAGGAGGTTCTCAAGTTGGGTATTTTTTTTTAATACAATATTGATGACAAACTGAATTTAGACTATGCTATAATATAATAGCTCATAGCACAACAATATCGGGCACCATACATTGTTATGGACACGTTCACACTTTACTGTACGATATATGTATTAGGCTTACTTTATACTATAAAATGGTGCGATGCGCTCAATGCGCTGTGCTATATCGCGAACGAGCCACACACACACTGGCATTTTTCTTCTTTCGTAGCATCAATGACAAGATAGTATCAAATTTCGCATTGTCATCATCGCTGGATGAGTTATCAAGACTATTCACTATTAAATCCATTGTGTCCTAAGCTTGCTATATATTTTTAAATGCTTGCGACAATATCGCGTAATGTGAACGCCATGCTATATACTACAGCATTGCGTCATTCGTTGCTATACCATATAGCAAGTATAGCGTAGTCTGAAATCAGCTTAAAAATGGAGTTATCAATAAAAAACATGAAAACAATACACGAAAATATTTTTGAAATTTTCAGCAATTCATTTCTAACCGTAGGTAGTGGTAACTACTTCCCAGTTGCCTCCCAGCTGGACTGGTAGGTGGTTTGATAGGAATAAAATTCCTAACTGACCACCCACAAGGGATATTTATTTATTTAATTTGTAATCAAATTAATCCAGCGTGACAATGCCGCCAGTGTGCTGGGCACCTTTGCACCAGATACATTAAGGGGCAATTGATTAATTTTATTGTTTATTTATTTAAATTTTATTATGTATGTAATTAGTAAGGATGAAACATGTTGTGTATGATTTAATTTTGTTTTAATTGTGACAATAATGCTTATATGTATTTTTCTAAAATTTTATCGTAACATTTCAGAACCACACATTGACGCTGCTATTCAGCAGATGTTGGCTATGGGCTTTCCTAATGAAGCCTGGCTGACCCAATTGGTGGAAAGCAAGGACGGCAACATATCCGCTGTTCTGGACCTTTTGACCCCAGTCCAGAAGATGTAGAGCGGGAATTTTAACACATCCTCTATATAATTGTTAAACTATAATTATACCTATGTTAGATCCTTTTTAGTAACTATTTTAACACATTTGTAGGTCAATTCTCGATATAAACAACAATTAAAAACCTGTTGTGTTACCTTGACTGTTCACGAACGTATATATTTTTTTATAAAGTTTATTTCTAGATCTTACGCATTGTATCCAAAACAGAGGATGTGATATTTCGAAATTATCCTTATTACTATATTTTACGAATTTATTCTAAGGAGTTACATAAACTTACTGTTTCTAATGGTGTAGGTTTAGTATAAGTACTTATACAGTACATTAACTATCATATAAATTGCATAATGACTACTTTATATAGACGAGAATTAGATGTTATGTAGCTTTAAAAAGAAATATAAGTTTGCCTAATACTTCAATAATAGAATATGTATGATTTTATTAAACCTATACTTTATAAATGTATGTTTTGTTTCTAATTATATGTTTTTTGATTTGTTAATTGAAAGTGAACTTTGATGCTTGGTTTTAAATCACATCATGGCTCAGTATGATTTTTTTTCAATATATTTAATATCTATTGCATATTACATTGAATTAAAATATTATGCATTCCCTTGTTATGGCATTAAAGTTCTAAAATTATTTGAGTTTATTTTTCTGCCACCTATATTTACTTGTCAAATTGCTTTTATCTAAGATCTTTATTATCTTCTAGCATTCAGAGAATGAATGAATATGTGATATTGAAATGACTGAATGATTATATATAGCTATATATAATTTAGAATTACATGGTATATAAATAAAGGTTTATTGGGAAATAAGTGTTTTATTTGTCTAAAACTATTTATTTCAAGAAACCATATGAATGCTTTTTGAACTCTACATGCTCTTGTCTTTCTCGTAATAGAGCATGACCTAGGGATTCGTCTAGCGTTTTGGCGGCTATCCTGAAAATAAAAACATTTTTATATATATCTAAATGGAGAATATAGGATGGTGAGGAGAGATAAAGGAAGTGCTGTATGGCTACAAATGTTTATAAAAGGTACACAAATGCCGCACGCCTTTAACCCATTGGCGTGTACATACACAATGCATTTATAATCCATACAATTGTACATAGCATGGCTTTTTTCTAGTATATAGAGGAAAACAATTTTCTATGTACAGTCACAATATTGATAGCATTAATATGTACTAAAGTACATAATAAGCTATGTATTGATTGGTTAGATTGGGTCTGTACTCTTAAATAAGTAGAGGTACTCACAGTCCTTGGTTTATGGCATCTTTTAGAGTTTTCGGGGCCACACTTCCACACCCATTCATTCCAATTGTACTGCATTTACTGTCTATATTCGGAAGTGAGCTAGCCTCGTCCCCACTGCAGTAGAACTTTGGATTTCCAGTTATGCCAACCACCAGGGATATGACACTGCAACTTTCTTCTTCTGCTGATGGGTCGACGACGCATTTTTCACCAATTTTACATAATGTTACCTGTAAATATATTTTTGTTATTATATAAAGTTAAAATAAGACAAGCTATTGTCTTTAGAGAACAAGCATCATACAGTGTTTTCCTTAATTGGAGGATAGTGATGGTAAACTGACTTTCAATGTATAGAGTTTTCAAATTGAGGGCAAATCTTCATGATGGCAAACTTTCTGGACCCTTATTGATTAAAAACCCTATTTGATCAGAATCAGCATGATTATAAAGTTATGTAAGTATATCTGTAAAAAAAATCTTGGAAATACCTGTTTGGATAATAAGTAATATAGGTATGTTCCTATAATTGTTTATGAGAAAGCATAAAGACTTACCAGCAGAGGCGCAGATCCAGCATCTAGCAGTTTACAATCATAAGGATCATCAGACAGCTGGAGATCTACATTGCCACCATCCATTAGCGCTGCTTTGACGAACGGGATCCTTGTATTGAATAAAGCTGCCTTGACAGCCAGTGACACTGCATCACAGAGGTTTCCCCCGCATTCTAAAATCTGATGTTTCAAAACAAAAAAAAAATTGGTTATACTTGTTTGATGGAATTATACATAAACAAGAGTTTCTCAAGAGTCTTCTATATCTCCCAGATGATTATATCATTCAGATGAATTATTACACCTAGTTACACCTATTCTACCCCCTTTTACATAATTTAGATAAATTATTCAACAACTTGTATATTTTGAAAAAAAAAAAAAAAAATTTTTCTCACCAAAATATCCACATAAAGCTTCCAACACTGCTTCCCTTCAAATATACAAAGCTGCTTCAAATTAAAGGCTTGCGAAGAGTGGTATGCTCTCTGCATCATGTTTGATATGCTGTTAGCAAGCTGCTCCCCACCACGACCCTCAAACTCTGGAGTGGCATTGGCTGAACTGCAAGGTATAAAAAATATGAAGTCCATAAAATTCCAAAAAAATAATTAAATAGATTTAGGGTTCTTGGTTTCATAGAAATTCACCTCTATATCTCACTTAAAAACATGCCTTATATTATATCCGACTAACCAAGTGTAGTTACATAAAAGTAACCTTAGTAATCTCCCAAAAACTGAATGGCTTTTAGATACATACCAATCTACAAAGAACTCAATCTTCCCCAAGCCCGGTTTATCCGGATTTGGTACATCTATCTCCGTCTTGACCCCTACGAGTATATCTGTATTCGCTAATCGGAGCCTCGCTGAGCCACTAGCGTGGCTGACAACATCAGTCTCCAGCTCCATTGGCCTGTAGTCAATATTACATCTTCCATCTGAGCGATAGTCATCCTGCACATTTGTAAATAAAGGAGATTAAAAAAGACCATTATTTCAACAGGAATAATGTTTTGTTAAAAAATACATTAATGTTACACGTTTTTGTACCTGCACGCCATGAAGTATATAAACCTTTTCTGATGGGCTTAATAGCAGCCCTGCCATATTAAAAATTGTAGGGCTAGCTTGATTTGATTTGAATAAACCTAATTTTATACTTTTATTTCAAATACAAGCTAAACACAAAAATAAACAACACAACCAACACAACAACACGCGGCGCGCTGCGCGCGCGAAATATTTATTTGGTCGTTTTGACGTTTATTTGACATTGACATTGATTTCTAAGTTTAACAACCACAAGCAAAGTATTTTCATTGCACAGAGTAAAATAAATACCTATTTTTACCCGACTACGCCGAAAGGAAAAAGAGGGTTATGATTATGACTGGTATGTATGTCCTTTCTCATAACTTCTAAACTTCGTAAGTATCATAATTAGAGAAATGAAGTTTTGTTGGAAGCGAGCGTCTTGGTCGTTCGCTGGTTAGTGACGTCATGTCAAAGAAGGTTTTATAAATTAAACATTTTTTATCAGCCTATTTTGTGTCCCACAAACCTAGATTCTAGTACCTACTTAGCTAGGTACCATCTAGACAGAGAGACTCAGATACGTTTGAAAACCTCAGGTAATAAACATCTTAAAAAACCGCACTGAAATCTAGTTAAACTTTTAACATCCCCCTCTTCTTCATCTCCATTTTCAGACTACTTTCATCTTAGAACATTCACCTTCTTTTTGCAGATCTAAATAGCTAGGTAAAGAAAGGTACCTACATAATGTTTTGACCAATCGCCTCTGGCTTTGCAATTATTTGGGGATAACTGGCATCTAAAGTTGCAATCGCGATGTCGTTGAAAACGAGAAGTTTTCCTGGCGTTATCTGAGTATCCTAGTAGAGGTCAGGAGGACAATATGGAAATATGTAGCAATTTTCAAGTGCTCAAGTATTAGTCAGTTCCCGATTTGTAACCATTGAGGGGGATCTCGCAACATCCTCTTTTAAATTGCGAGTTATCGTAATTGTTTCATTGTAAAGCTTAGTTCACATTGGTCGAAGTACCTTCCTAATTTGAATATAAAAATTATTTTATGTGAACATATTTTATAAATATTGGTCCTAAGGATAGGATACTGCATGGGTCCAGTAATAAGAACATCTATAACCTACTACTTACATACTTCGATGGCTCGACGACCCAAAGAGGATCTTGGCCTCCGATACTAGAAGCTTCCACTCCTTCCTGGAGGGCTAGACGAAGTCAGATTTTAATAGCGATAGCGACAATCGCAAACGAAAAAATGTATGGGATTGACATAAGGCTTCGCTAAATCACGTGGTTGATCGTCATCTTGTCGCTAAGCAATCGCTAAGTCCATTGCAGCATCGATAGTAAAATTCGAATTTGACATTCGCTATGGAATCGCTACGACGTAATAAAACTTCGTCTAAGGCCGCTGTTCTGCGCTACTTCCTTCCAGTCGGCTCTTTGGATCTTTGGGCCTCTAGATCTTTTAGGACCTCATCCCTCCAGCGGTATCTGGGCCGGCCGACAGGTCGAACAAGAAAACAGACAAGAAAATCTATAAGGTATACCAGGAAGTCTTCCGACAGTCTGGTTTTTAAATATGTTATTATTATTCAGTTCAATTTTACAGTGTGAACTGTTGTGATTTTTACCACATATTTTTTCTAACTCGACATTGCGCTATAACTTTCACTCTACCTATTACATTATCTTGTTATTTATTTATTTATCTACCCATAGGTATTGAATTCAATGACCGAGTTCACTACAATGTCCCTAAACGGTGCTAAAACTACCAATATGAACATAGCGCAACAGATTGAGCCAGTAAGTCAGGACCATATGCCATTCAAGTGGGTGCCTTGGGAGACTCTAGTTATGATATCGTATCAGTACTAAGACAACATGGAGACCGGGGAGGTCAACGAAATGGTGCATCAGATGCAGAAGTTTACATGGGTGGACTATGTAGTGTTTGTGCTTATGTTGGCGATAAGTGCAGTAGTGGGGGTGTATTGGGGATTCTTTAAGAAACAGACCACGCAGAATGATTATCTGCTCGGAGGGAGAAATATGAAAGTGGTTCCAGTTGCTATGTCACTTGTAGCTAGGTATAAAATTAGCAGTATCATGATTTAGTAGATCCAGGAAGAACAGGCGTCGTCAAAGCCTCGGCCTTCAGCGTATTTTGTATTGGAAGTGCATAGTTTCACTCATGGTTTAGGCAGCTTATGTCTTATTTATAAGCGAGACGAGTTAGATAAGTAGAGCTTCTAAGATCCCGCGGTCTTTTGTCCTCAGTAGCTCATAGTCATTCTATTTCCTATCCTCCCCTATTTTCCTATCCATCAATACTCCCCTTATTTCTCCATCGATGGGATAAGTATCCCACATATTTACCGACTACAATAAGAAAAGAATGTCTTTATTACCACTTATAGGTACCGAGATAATAAACGTCACCATTTAATTAATTGTATCTCTTTTTGAGGAGTCGGAATTCTCTTTCTCTCTCATTGTTTTTCTATTTACAGTCACAATTTCATTCTAGTTTCGTATCTGGGATAACATTGCTGGGATCCCCCACAGAAGTTTACATGCACGGGACGCAGTATGCTTTCATAATAGGAGGAATTTTCCTGATGTCAATTTTCATGACCCAGGTCTACCTGCCAGTTTTCCATGAGCTCAAAATTACTTCTAATTATGAGGTAACTTACATTGATCTACTTTAATGTATGATTCTTCTCGCTAATAATAATAATCTCTTAACATTTATTTTAAAATTTCAGTACTTATCACTACGATTCGACAACAGGGTCCGATTGTTCGGTTCAATTTTATTCGCATTTACTTTGGTAAGTTTTTAAATATAGTTTAACTCAGTGTTACCTACATATGTATTACCTACACAAGTAATTAAATTAAATTTTCCAGATAGGTTGGCTGCCAATAGTAATTTATGTGCCAGCTCTTGCTTTCAATCAAGGTAAATGAATTACTTACTGCGTAAATTCCTCTAATTACGCATATTGTGCCTCGGTTTTGGGAGAACCCAAAGTGGAGACAGAATATGCGTTTAAAACTACTGCTGAATTGGAAAGTGGTAGGGCATATGCGTTTATGCCCTACCACTTTCCAATTCAGCAGTAGTTTTATCGGTTGGTGATTATTGTGATTTTCAAAAAATGTCTATCATTATTCATGAGATCATTTCATATTTATTTACAATTTGTTTTCTATTACTATTTTTCAGTTACTGGCGTAGACATACATGTTATTACTCCCATTGTTTGTGTGGTATGCATTTTCTACACTTGCGCTGTAAGTATCGATCCAAATCGATCGATGATAATCATCTTCTTTTAAGACTTTTTCGATACTCGTTATCCCTATCTTGGACAGTGAGAATCCGTTATTGTTGTTTATCATTTTAATTATCGTCAGCTTATGTGGTACCTCTGGGTCGTTTTTGGTCTCATAGTGTACGACCAATCAACGTTTTTTCTTAGCTGAAATCAAATCTTATGATGAATAATTTTACAGGGGGGCCTTCAAGCCGTAGTCTGGACAGACGTCATTCAAATAACAGCAATGTTTGGTGCTATGGCCCTGGTTGCTATCAAAGGGACTATGGATGTAGGTGGCGTTGGCGTTGTGTGGCAACGCAATATGGACAGTGGACGAATTGAACTACCTAAGTGAGATATTAATATCAAAGTACCTTTATTCATAAAACACGTAATTCTCAACCACACTAAGCAGGAATCCAGCCGAGCTGCATAGAGTTCGGATTGTGAAAAGAACGAATTTCGACTTTTCTACAATTACCGCCGTAAAAATGTCTCAGGGCATAATGTTCAGTAGTTTCATAAAGAATCTACTGTATCCAGAGCCTGTGCCATCTCCGTCCAGGCTTTATGGCGTTGGCAGAGGATATGTAGTAAGTATAAATAGATGTTGGCCAGATAACAGACTGTTATTATCCATTTAATCCAGCCTACACTTGCATTGTATACTAGACATACACCAATCATTTTCATTGAAATGATTGATCTCACGGGACTGTATAACTATATTCTTTCGATCATATTTCTTCAGTATTTGTTCTATTTTTTACGCTTTTGCACTTAAAGTATCAAGAAGTTGTTTAACTTGCAAGGTTGTTACAGTTGGGATCCCAATCCTTTGTCGAGGCATACTATCTGGTGCCTGCTGATTGGAGGAGTGGTGTACTGGTTACAAGCGAATGCTGTCAACCAGACTATGGTACAGAGATATTTGGCCCTGCCAACATTACGAGGAGCAAAATGGTCTGTATGCCACTGTTAATATAGGTAGTAGTGATGACGGTAATTTTAAAGTTAAAGTTAAAGTTTTTTTTCCGTTGAAAACCAACAATATTTTTTGTAGATTCTTCTCTCGACCATTTGTTTGTTTTACATTTTATACTATATCATTTTCACTTTGTAACGGTCTTACTTACTTTTAATTTTCAGGGCAGTCTTTCTGTTTTGTATAGGAATATCGATTCTCTACTGCTTCTGTCTTTATTGTGGACTATTGATTTATGCTCGTTTCCATGACTGTGATCCCTTGCAAACAAAGGTTGGTATTTAATTTTTTCTGGTCATACTTATTCCTTTCATGTAGGTATAATCTCTATAGGTATAGATAACTGATAAATCAATTCAAACTTAGTGTTCCAATTTTGTGATGTCATAATAACCAAAAGTAACTTCAAGTAAAGATTAATAGGACAGTCCTGAGAAAACAATGTCTACATATACATGGGATTTTGTTTTCAGCTAGCCAAAGCGAAGGACCAACTATTACCATTATTAGTAATGGATGTTCTAGGCGATATCCCTGGATTACCCGGAGTTTTTGTTGCTGGAATATTTAGTGCTGCCCTAAGGTAACGAAAAAATATATTTAAAAGAAAAATTTCGTAGAAATAGTTTTTTGTAAAGTGATGTAAAAATAAGAAAATTTTCAGTTCATTATCAACAAGCCTGAACTCCATGTCTGCCGTGGTTCTAGAAGACTTCTACAAGCCGTTTAACAGGAAACCCCTTACTGATCGACAATCCAACTGGTTGATGAAAGGAGTCGTTGTGCTGCTGGGTGCTCTATGTGTAGGTAAATAATAACCTTAGTGGTGGTTCTAGTAGTTCATAGATAAAAAACGTAATTTTCACGCACGCTTTTTTCAGAACAAATGAGTTTTTATATCATAAACATATTTAAAATTATAACCTAACTATCTTTTAGCCGCGGCTTTCGCCCGCGTGAATTTTCCATGAGAACAATGCTTTTTTCCGGGGCGAAAGGTACCCTATGTCCTTTTCAGTAAGTACTTCAAACCATGTG